>CM059290.1:11735000-11780000 GCA_030340665.1 Neosalanx taihuensis | reverse complement strand
GCCGTCTTCTACTCCATCTCCTCCTCCCAGGCCGGCCTGCAGGGGGTGGAGCTGGGCAACTACCTCATCAAGAGGGTGGTGCGGGAGCTGCAGGTGGGTGGAGCCGGTGTTCTCCAGTCCCCGCCCACATACATACCCAGCTAGGCCTTATCGATCGCTTCGTCCGCTCTGATCTGAATCCCGGAGTACAAACGCTATCTCTCTGCGCAGAGGGATGTGATGACTGTCGTTCACGGTTTAACCTGGTGCCAGAGGTATTCAGCCATCCAAAACATGTGACAGCTCTCCCTTGTGGACCAGTGAGTTGGTCACGCTGAGGAGAGTGTAAGAGGACCTAAGCTTGGGACAGAAACCTCTTCCCCTGTTTCACCAGGAACTGTTTTAGATGTTTCTCTGCTCCAGCACACCTGATTCTAATGAAGGGTGGTTATCAAGCTCTGTGGAGGTGTGCTGGAGCAGGGAAACATCTAAAACCGTCAGGACAGTGGCCCTCGAGGACCAGGATTGGAGACCCCTGACCTGAACCAAACATCACCAGTCTCTTTGTTCTCAGTCCAGATGCTTTCTCACATTCTACCCAGTTTCTCCCCACCTGCCATCTTCATTCTGTGTGTGTGGGTTTGTGTGTGTGTGCGCCCTCAGTTGAAGCCCACACGAGGACAAACATCCGCAGAAAGAGAGGAGAGAGAAGTAATGAAATCTCAGCTGTTACCCTCAATAACGTTTAGAGAAAAGAAGCGCCTCTCTGTGTCCAAGCTCACCAGCTAACTGTTATCTGAAGGAACAACATACACTTAAGCAGATGGATTGAGCGGATCTTTGTTGCTCCTCTTTCACATACGGATGTGGGAGGTTGGCGGGGGTGTGATAAGTCCGCAAGACAGCCAAGGTATTTCTTTACCGGTATCTTTATTATTGTTAATATACAAAGGCTCAGCTGACGTATTTGAAGGTGTGCGTGACTGTCGGAATGTTTTCCGGAAGATGTGTGCCCATTTTCCTGCCTTGTTTTGAAGAAAGTTTTCAGCAGTGTGAGTGGTATTCTCAGGGTTATACCCTACTTAAAGGTGAGGGGAGGGAGTGGTCAGTCACAGGGGGACTACTACAGTGATGGATGAATGATAAGACCGAAAAGAAAAGGTCAGGTTGTGATTTAGGGTAAAGAAGGAGGGTCCAGTTGTCTTTCAGGATTACTCTCTGGGGTAGGATTCTGGCTCGGGCCCATCATACTCTACAAGCTTTTGAGACTCTCTATCTCACTCTCTCTCTCTCTCTCTCTCTCTCTCTCTCTCTCTCTCTCTCTTTGTCTCTCGCTCCTCCTCGGTCTCTCCCTCTCTTGTCTCCCATGTTCCCTCCTGTCCAACCTTTCTTCGTTCCCAGTCTGCTGACCAAGACCACACCACATAATTGAACTGATGAATGGGAAGTGACCTCCTGCCACTCTCATCCTCAGATCCACTGACTCGTGAGATGAAAGTACAACAGACTGAGGGAGGGAGGGAGGGGGATGGAGGAGGAGGGAGGGAGGGAGGGAGGGAGGGAGGGAGGGAGGGAGGGAGGGAGGGAGGGAGGGAGGGAGGGGGGGGGATGGAGGAGGAGGGAGGGGGAGGGAGGGAGGGAGAGAGAGAGGGAGGGAGGGAGGGAGGGAGGGAGGGAGAGAGGGAGGGAGGGAGGGAGGGAGAGAGGGAGGGAGGGAGGGAGGGAGGGAGGGAGGGAGGGAGGGAGGGAGGGAGGGAGGGAGGGAGGGAGGGAGAGAGAGAGGGAGGGAGGGAGGGAGAGAGATGGGTGTGGAAGTCGACAGGCGGACGGAGGGAGTGAAGCAGGGAGAGCCGCAGAGAGAGAGAGAGAGAAACAAAAAAAGGATTTAAAAGAAGAAAGAAAGTGGAGATGGGGAAGTGTGCTCTCGGGGATGTCTGACACATTTGGTCTCATCCGCTGAGCCCACACCCTCTTTTCAGTTCACCGCTGGAAGGGGACGGGGGGGGGGGGGATGGCGGGGGGCGTGAGACAAGAAGGTGAGAGGAAGGAGGGACGGTCGGCGAAGACGAGAGAGAGAGTGGAGCTAGACAGGTTTTCAAGGGAGAGACAGAGGGATTAGGGAGGGAGAAGGTGAAGGGGTGGGGCGGGCGAAGGAAAGGGGTTGTTCATCTCCATTATGTCGGGTGTGCGAGGGAATTCAGGTTAATTGGTGGTCCTATACCCGGTCACGCCCTGCCTGTTTCACTGATGACGACAGGAAACGGCTGCAAGGCCACCTGGGTAAATGTAAAAAAAAAAAGCTCAAGTGCTTTTCTCGTGTGGAAAATAGCAACATATGTGGGTCTGCGACATCAAACGAAACGTTATTTATGTATTCTCTGTGTCAGTGACGCAGCTGTGTGTCTGTGTGTACATCGGAACTTGACTCACTGTTTCTCCTCTCTTCTCTTTTCATCTTCCCTCTCTCCTCCTCTCTTCCACCAGAGCGAGTTCCCCCACATGACCCAGTTCTCCAGCCTGTCTCCTATCCCAGGCTTCTCCACGTGGCTCCTGGGCCTCCTCAGCCAACACAGGAAGGAGGGCCGCGGCTCCGAGCTGCTGTCCCAGTCCGAGTGGCTGGAGGTGGAGTTGGCCACCGACTCGGCCCCTGGAGGCCCGGCCCTGGATGCCTTACGGAAGCTGATCAGCACCAGCGAGTGGCTCCGCTCCGAACGCCTCGTCCGAGTTCTGGAACCCGTCCTGATGCGCCTCTGCGCGTGGTACCTGTACGGGGAAAAGCGGCGGAGTTACGCCCTGAACCCTGTCGCTAACTTCCACCTGCAGAACGGCGCCACCATGTGGCGGCTTAACTGGCAGGCTGACACCAGCCCCAGGGGGGTGGCCAACTCCTGCGGCATCATGGTGAACTACAGGTACTTCCTGTCGGACACCGCGTGCAATAGCGCGGCGTACCTGCAGAGCAAGGTGATCCCAGCGTCGGAGCAGATCCTAGGGCTGGTGTCTCAGTTCCAGAAGAACAGCAAACTCTGAGATGGTTTGGCACAAACAGACAGACTGGCCCTTGTTTTTTTGTTTTCACTGTGGGTTGTTGAGCTGCACAAATATCCCACTCTGACTTTTTCACATGACACTGTTGTGCCAAGGAGAAAATATGGCAGAAATGTGAAGTTATTCTTGAATGTTTCTCTCAGTTTTTTTTTGCTGTTGTGTACTGGTGGACAGGGTTCGTCTCCATCTGCTTCTCTAACAGTGTGTGTGTTCCTGTCAGTTAGACTGACGGTATTCAGCGTATGAGTCTGGAGATGAACTCCAGCTACAGTTACGTACCATGAATAAACGATGCTTTCCAAAAATCTTTACCTTGGGGTCGTCTGTGTCACGGCAGGAAGATGAGAGGGAGCGGAGTCAGGTGTTGGGGTTGGGACGACGCTCCTTTTCGAGGCACTCGGGGGCGATCACAGGGGCGCCACGGTAACGCGCGTACCGGACAAGCTTTCCTTCAAAAGACCTTCGTCAGAGCGTCAGAGGTGGACGATCGATTCCCCCCCCCCCCCCCTCCCACGCAGCGACCCACCCATAGTCTGCTGCTGAGGAGCATCCGAGCTACCTCTTCCCTTACGCCATCGTTGTTGGAATAATATATCACAGTAAGTTGACTGTGAAATTACATTTTATCTCCGAGGAGGCAAACTCGCCCCCTCCTCCCCCCTCTTCTCCTCTCCCACGTGCCAACGCAGTGTCCTGGAAACTAACGAAGCGAAGGTAAAGTCAATGGATGTGTGTTTCATTGATAACAACAAAGGACTTCCTGAAACATCCTGCTTCCTGGACTACAGAAGCGTCAGACCTCTTGAGATGTACAGTATTTATTCTTTTACTGAAGAGCTTCAGTTGAGTTGTTCTGAGACACAGGAAAAGACAGCCACCCTTTCTGGCAAGACCCAAGGTATGCGGCAGCGAATCTTAACCATGCAGTGGTACATACAGAGATACATACAGAGATACATACAGAGATACATACAGTGATACATAGAGAGATACATACAGTGATACATAGAGAGATACATACAGTGATACATACAGTAATACATATAGAGATACATACAGAGATACATACAGTAATACATATAGAGATACATACAGTAATACATATAGAGATACATACAGTAATACATATAGAGATACATACAGAGATACATACAGTGATACATAGAGATATACATACAGAGATACATACAGAGATACATACAGAGATACATACAGTGATACATAGAGAGATACATACAGTGATACATAGAGAGATACATACAGTGATACATACAGTAATACATATAGAGATACATACAGAGATACATACAGTAATACATATAGAGATACATACAGTAATACATATAGAGATACATACAGTAATACATATAGAGATACATACAGTAATACATATAGAGATACATACAGAGATACATACAGTGATACATACAGAGATACATACAGTGATACATACAGAGATACATACAGTGATACATACAGAGATACATACAGTAATACATATAGAGATACATACAGTAATACATACAGTGATACATACAGTGATACATACAGTGATACATAGAGATATACATACAGAGATACATACAGTGATACATACAGGGATACATACAGAGATACATACAGTGATACATACAGAGATACATACAGAGATACATACAGAGATACATACAGTAATACATACAGAGATACATACAGAGATACATACAGTAATACATATAGAGATACATACAGAGATACATACAGTAATACATATAGAGATACATACAGTAATACATATAGAGATACATACAGTAATACATATAGAGATACATACAGTAATACATATAGAGATACATACAGAGATACATACAGTGATACATACAGAGATACATACAGTGATACATACAGAGATACATACAGTGATACATACAGAGATACATACAGTAATACATATAGAGATACATACAGTAATACATACAGTGATACATACAGTGATACATACAGTGATACATAGAGATATACATACAGAGATACATACAGTGATACATACAGGGATACATACAGAGATACATACAGAGATACATACAGAGATACATACAGAGATACATACAGAGATACATACAGTGATACATACAGAGATACATACAGAGATACATACAGAGATACATACAGTGATACATAGAGAGATACATACAGTGATACATACAGTAATACATACAGAGATACATACAGTGATACATACAGAGATACATACAGTGATACATACAGTAATACATACAGAGATACATACAGTGATACATACAGAGATACATACAGTGATACATACAGTAATACATACAGAGATACATACAGAGATACATACAGTGATACATACAGAGATACATACAGTGATACATACAGTGATACATACAGAGATACATACAGTAATACATACAGAGATACATACAGTGGTACATACAGAGATACATACAGAGATACATACAGAGATACATACAGAGATACATACAGAGATACATACAGTGATACATACAGAGATACATACAGAGATACATACAGTAATACATATAGAGATACATACAGAGATACATACAGTGATACATACAGAGATACATACAGTAATACATATAGAAATACATACAGTAATACATACAGTGATACATACAGTGATACATACAGAGATACATACAGTGATACATACAGAGATACATACAGAGATACATACAGAGATACATACAGAGATACATACAGAGATACATACAGAGATACATACAGTGATACATATAGAGATACATACAGTAATACATACAGTGATACATACAGAGATACATACAGAGATACATACAGAGATACATACAGAGATACATACAGTGGTATCGCTGCACCCCTGCCAAATGAACATGAACAGTTTAAGCAGGCCGAGGTCATGACTCCATTCCTTGTTGTTCCTTACAACATCTTGAAGATCCTATTCTTCTCAGTGTTAGCACTGGTCATGTTAAGACACAGGAAGTGCTGGCGAACAGGCCCTCTCAAACGTCCCGCCCCTTCCGTCATGGGACCTGCATGCAGCCTATCACAAGCTACCTGAGGCTTTCAGAGACATCCACTATGTTTTTTTTATCATCTCAAAAGATGTTAAGAAGCTAATGAATATGAATATCAGAAGGGATCCTGAAATAGAATTCAACCCATAGCCTGGCCAACACAATAGATCTATTGAAGCAGTGGATTCCTCTGAAAGGTCTTCTTTGATGAGACGAGAAAAAATGATAACCTTCAAGGAAGAAAAAAAAATAATGAAGAAATACACAAGGTTTTCAGTTGCAGGCTTGAGAGATTGTCCTCGAGAAAAGCAGAGAGGAGAATAATTGAATGGGGGAATGGAAAATAGGTGAATTATCACAGCTGCTGTAGAGGATTACAGCTCCATATGATCGCATTGTACAATTGTGATTGTGCCAGTGGTTCTGCTTGAAGAAAGAGACGTTTGATGAAGAAGAGACATGGTCAGCGTACGCCTGCTTTCTCGGTGTACAGTTTTTGTGGAGCTTTGGTCCCGCAACCGAGACCTTGGCCCATTCGTCGTCGCTCCTTACAACGTCTTTAAGAGCCCTTCCTTCTGTAGGAAGTACTGCTCCTAAAGACTTATTTTTAGCCGTCCTTGAAGCCTCAGCCTTTGTGTCGACACACACCTGCGTTCCCCCTCCGATTTGTCGTTCTGCCATTTTGAAAGAGGCGTGCCAGGAGAGGTACAGAGGCGCTGTCGGTCCTCAGGCGTCCTCGTCTGCAGCCTCTGTCCCCCCAGCCAGGTGCCGGAAAGAAAAAATGCAACGTTGTGATTGCAGCCCAGTCATTTAACAGCCCCCCCCCCCCCCCCCCCCCCCCCCCCCCCCCCCCCAGGAGACTTCCACCATCCCAGCTTGTTGTGTTTACTTATTCACGTTGGCTCCTCTCTCCGTTTCCCTGATGGCGAGGAAACTGGTAATATCGAAATGGGGAGACGTGATTGGAGAAAAAGGAAATGTTATGGAAATGAACTGGGGGAATTTTCGAAAGGGAGGGAGGTGGGGAGGGGGGAGGTTTGAGTGTGTGTGTGTGTGTCTGTGATTGCCTAATTAAATAGCTAAATCCAGCGCTTTGTCTTCCTTCCCTTCCCTTTTTACTTTGCAGCACAGCATGTGTGTGTTTCTCAGATGTGTGTGCACCTGTGTGTTATTTGTCTGGTTAAGGTTGGCCTCGATCACCTAAATCCTGTTAAATCCTCATCCTTCCTGAAGTTAGCTTGTGCTACTGAGATAATGAAGTCCGAGAAACCAAACAAAACAGACAGAGATTTCCTAGACAGGTTTCCTATCTTATCTGTACTGTAAAACGCAAATTTCAGAGAACAATTATACGATTAAATGCGCAATTGAAACTAATTTAATTATCAACCCGATTCAAAATGGCTCTGTTTACTGTGCAAATGTTGTGTTGAGGGGAAAACATGACATCGAGACAGAGACTGACGGACTGAAATTGTACGGAAATAAAAAAAGATGTTTCTTGTTGGACAGCCCCTGTAATGATTCGCAGCACTTGTGTTTTCTATTCATCTCTGTTGTTTCCCAGAAAGGTTTCTTTAGTTTACTTGTCATTAGTCCAGCTATAGGACCTGATGTTCAGGTCAAACATCAAACACCTTCTCATGTTTCAGTCATGCTGGCTCGTTAGGGTGGAAAAACTGGCCTCCCGCTCCCTCCAAATTGAAGGAGGGGGGGGGGGGGCATACTTAGGTGGTACATGCTGTGAGGATCATCAGTCTCTAAAGAACAGAACAGACTTCTGTTGAATAAATCATCTTGCGTTACCGTGGCTTCGAGCCCCATTGGCGCCTGGCCAATGGCGGCGAACCTATCTGATGATGTTGACGCACATATCTGACCTGCTGACGTCCAGCCTGCAGCCCAACACTGGTTCACATGGCAGACTCTCACATTCATCTACCCAGCGCCCCCTGGGGGAGAGCTCTCCATCACAGCACACACTGCCCCCTGCACACACCTTCGAAACCACATCCACCACACTTTGTTTGTTTGTGTCTGACAGCCTGTGGGTTGGCGTGCATTTGTTAGCGCACAACATTACGCCTTGCAGTGTGTGACGGTTCGCGGTATGAACCTTTGCACGTGGGCTTGTGAACGTGTTTTCTTCAAGCGTTGGTGTGATTCTTCTGCATGAAGCTCAAACTCAAAAAACATATATATATTCTGACAGAACTTGTTTGTGGCAAAGTGATAATTAGCCTGAGGTCAATGTGAATACTGTCATCATTAGAGCAGAGCAGGTTGATCTGAAACAGCCTTTAAAACAGCCTGCAAACCTGGAGTGTATCAGCCTGCTCCTCAGTCTGTCAGAGGAGGAACAATCCTGGACGCACACCTTATCCTAATACCCCTATACCACTGGTATAGGGAATCAAGAACAACAACACTCCAATTTAGCGGACACTCTTATCCAGAGTGACTTACACCAAGTAGTCAGGTGGCTGAGTGGTTAGGGCGTCGTGTTAGCAATCGGAAGGTTTTGAGTTTGATTCCCGGCAAAGGCCACTTACGCTCGGGGGGAATGTCCCTGTACTTGCTGTAAGTCACTCTGGATAAGAGCGTCTGCTAAATGTAAACACAAGTACAGGGACATTCCCCCCTGAGGTAAGTATGGTGAAGTGCCTTTCCCAAGAACACAACGTCACACGGCCACAGCCAGGAATCGAACACCCAACCTTCCGATCACGAGCCCAACGTCTTCACCGCTGAGCCACCTGACTCCTGGACCAACAAGAACAACAGGGAGAGGCAAAGGAGGTCACCAGAGACGAAAATATGGTGATTCTGATGGTGGACAATAGTCCCACGTGTCGGCCCGCGAGGGAGATGTCTAGCCATCAGGTTAGGGGTTTGTTTTGACAGAGTAGTTAAGAAGAGCGGAGAGCTTCGCTGCGAGTCAGGGATCACTCTTAATTACCTCCAGTCTGAGCAGCATTGCTTGTCTCACAGACTAATGACTGAGATAGGGATTAAGCACTTGGCTTCGAGATAATTAGCTCCAGCAGCAAACACTCTCTCCCTACTTGTGGCCGCTTGTCGGGCCTCAAACGCGAGCCTTCGTCAAGAGGAGCAACCTCTAGGTCTTGACCTCGCCTCCATTTTTTTTTGATTCCTTCCTCAGAGCCTATCCAACCCCCCCCCCCCCCCCCCCCCCGTATCTTTTGATCTCACCGTCATTTTCTTTTCCTCCTCTCACTCCCGCAAACATCATCGTCTTATTCCAATCTTCTACCCCTCTCGTCTTTTCATCCTCCCCTCTCCCCTCCTGTATTTTGTCACGCTTCCGCTATCTGTCATCAGGTCACTTTGAAAAGCGAGCACTGATGAAAGAGTACAAGGTGCGGTAATTGAAATGGAGGGATATTGGCTCAATAGCCTTCAGCCACTTTGCAGTCAGACCTCCGTCTCTTCAAAATATCCCATATTGAAAAATGTCTCCTGCCTCCCCCTCTCTCCCAGTCATGTGTTGCATGCGCACGACCGTAAACGAAGCTGAAAACAATTAGCTAAATTAATGAACATGTGAACGGACAAATGAACGCTGAAATGTGTCAATAGCTCCATTAGGCCTTCCAGTCTCCAGGGGAAGCCCAGAGCCAGAGTTATTAATGAAAGGAGACCAGGTACAGGAAACTACAACAGCACACACACCCCACACTGTGGTACCACACATGCACCCTCTGACCTGCAGGGGCAAACAACTACCCTTCGTTTGTCGGAGTGTTTGTGTGTTCTCCACAACGACACCTCCCTTTTTTCTCTCTGACATGGTAAGTGAGGGAGAGAGAGAGGAAGAGAGAGAGAGGGAGGGAGGGGGAGGGAGAGGGAGGGAGGGAGGGAAGGCGAGGGAGAGAGAGAGGAGAGAAAGCAAGATAAAGAGCATGAAAAATGAACAAATGGAGGCAGAAATCAGCATCAGAATTACTATTGATTCCTGAGGGGAAACTCTTTAGTAACCACGGCTCACAGTGTCGTCAATGCAGACGGGGTAAAGGGTTTAGGAGTAAGAGAGTAGAAGAAGTTGTAATGTATAATATACACATAATATACATCCAGTATGTTTTTTTTTGTTACAGAGTATACAATTGCACAAGGACTGAATACATTGTAGAGATGCAGTGGTGAATGTTAATGTTTAAGCCAGAAGTATTAAAGGTTTTAGAACAGGGCTAATAGGTTGGTCCATAGCTCCATCATCAACCCCCTGGAGGAGGATAGAGCTCTATTGAAAAGCGTGTCTGCTGCTTAACTGCTCTTTTCAAATACCTATCACCTTCTGAATCATTTAGCAGAAGCTCTTATCCAGAGCAGCTTACAGCAAGTACAGGGACATTCAACCCCTGAGGAAAGTAGGGTGAAGTGCCTTGCCCAAGGACACAACGTCACGTTGGCACGGTCAGGATTCAAACCTTATTACTAGCCCGACTCCCTCCTTACCGACTTCCCTATACCTGATGCGGACACACAAACACACACACACACACTCACACACACACACACACACACACACACACACACACACACTCACACACACGCGCACACACACACACACACATGCTAGCCAGTGGAATAACTGTATATAATTGGACTATTCCATGAGCCCAAGGTGCAGCAGGGTGGGCTACAGTCTTAAAGATAGCACTAATTAGTGACAGAGAGAGAGAGTGGATAGACCCACACTCACCACCTCAAAGTTCCACTGGCGGGCATGAGGTTGATTGAAAGAGAGAGGGGATAAAGGGGGGAGGTGTGGAGGTAGGGTGGCATAAAGAGAGAATGGTGAGAATAATTGCACAATAAAGGCGTTGGAGGTAGCCATAAAAGCCCAAGTAAAATACAAACCTTATATGTATGCTGTTGTAAGGACACACTGAAAGTGGAACCAATGAACCACACCTGATGTGACTGGGAATAGCAGGTGGTTACTATGGGAATAGACAAACAAGGCCTTTCACGAATCAGCTTCACCTCTCACCGTGGCCGTGGTCTCTTCTGAGTGTGGGACTTACATGAAGTGTTCTGTCTTCTGCACTCTTCTAAATCAACATTCTGACATACTCAAGGTCTCCATGCACTTTCTGTTTGGTAGTCGGATGACCTGATATAAAAAACCCACCATCATTCATCCTCCAGCCTAGAGACTGTTGCTAGGTTCTGGTGGTTCTGCGTACTCCAACAACAGCAGTACCTACATACAAGCTTTTTGGTATTTTGCCCTCGTGTCTACTCTTCAAGCATTCATATACATATGAATGTATCTATAATTTGCAGTGAATGATTAGCTGTTGTGCCTCGACGTCCCCATCTGCTGGTGATGAATATATCACAGTTAGTTTGCAAACTTCTGGACTTGTATTCTTTGTAGCTTTCAGGTCATTAGAATAATGAATCACTGTTCAGAGTAGCAGGCGCACACACGGGGGAGTCATTTCAAACCACCTCATTCTCGGTCATTACCCAATGTTGATTGGTTTCGGACACGCTAAACCGTAAACGGTGAGAAAGGAAACCATGTCCTTGAGAAGAAAGTTGCGCCACTTTCAGCATGCAATTAAATATCATTCAAACGACTCATTTAATCAGCATTTCAATTCAACTATCCTCCTAGACATCTTTACAGCAAAACTCTTCACATGCGGCCAGTAGCTTGGTGCCTCAGTATTCCCTGTACACCTTGTGTTTGTCTCTAGAGAAGGAGCCTTTAGCAAATGCCCCATAATAATCATCCTAATCATCATCTCCCATTCAAGCTATTCCTGATGAACATTTAATACCTATTAACACTGCCTGTCTATCGTTAATGACCGCTCAATTATCGTCTCCAGCCTCATTCTGCCGATACTTCAGCAAGGTTAAACTGGGCTCTGAACCAGCGAGGAAGGCGGGGGCGGGGGGTGGGTGTGTGTGCGGTGCGTGGGTAGTAACATCTGCGGTAATGAGTGTGTTTAACCTAGCCCAGAAGAAACACTGTCCGTCGCTGTCTTGAGGCTTGTCTCCCACTGGAAACTGCCTGCTTCTCACGGAGCTACAGTCTTGACAACTTGACAGTGAGTAATTCCAACTTGCAGGCAGATTTGATTTCTCCTTTGCTCTCTTTGCAGGTTCGTGCCGGCACACAAAGGCCTTTTTTTGCTGTGCTGTTTTCTCTCTCGTCTCAAGTGTACATTTGTCATCCCTTTGAGTTGTTTGAAAGGATAGAACTTGTATTCTGAATGGGAAACTGCAGGTTACCTCACTCCTGCTCTGTTTCTGCGTACATTGATCCATTTTGTAGTGCCATTCTTGGAATGCAGAAAGTCAAGTTCAGAGACACAGTCAATGAGAAGAAAGCGTTTTTTATGTAAAAAAAAAACTAACAAAAAAAAAACATCCTTGTGGCGCAGGATCAACAAGGTTTAGCGGTTGAATAATACCACAGTGAAACAGCCATGGCCACATAAATTTATACTGTTGAATGGTTAGAGGTGTTTGTGTGTGTGTGTGAGAGAGAGAAACATATGCTGTCAAGGAAAGATAAAGCAAGCAAGAAAAAAGCGATGACAGACAGGCACCAGCATTGTTGCGTGTGTCCAAAATGGCCTCCTCTATGAGGAGAATGTACAAGCTGAGAAAGGAGCCTCGACTAGGCCCCTAGGCAGTGGGCTCCTGTGAGGAGAGGGCAAAGACATTACGACCATGAACAAAAGAGGTCCATGGTGAAAATGTGCAGGTGGCTTAACGCAGCATTATGTTAAGGGTGACGAGAAGCAAAGTCACTAGAGGACAAGAACACTTCACTCTCTCTCTGTCTCTCTGTCTGTCTCTCTCTCTCTGTCTCTCTCTCTCTGTCTGTCTCTCTGTCCGTCTCTCTCTCTCTCTCTCTGTCTGTCTCTCTGTCTGTCTCTCTCTCTCTGTCTCTCTGTCTGTCTCTCTCTCTCTGTCTGTCTCTCTCTCTCTCTCTGTGTCTCTCTGTCTCTGTCTCTGTCTCTGCCTCTCTCTGTCTCTCTCTGTCTGTCTCTGTCTCTCTCTCTCTGTCTGTCTCTGTCTCTCTCTCTCTCAGCATGACCGAATGTCAGCAGGTCTTCGACGGGCAAACTCTTTACGTTTGACCTTTAGAGCGTCCCGCTGCCACACGTGTGATAAGTGAGAGTTCCTGCAGGGTTTGTGAATAAACATTCGGGATGACAGGGAGACAGCAGCAGCGCATCAGGCTGTCTCCAGATAACTGCTGCCCCTGCTGCAGCAGGGGGACGTCACACCGCTCCCAGGAGGGGCCGTTTGTTGTCTCTGCTGCCTGCCTTTGGAGGCTGTCCGTTTGCCCGGCTGTTTTCCCGACTGTTTTTTCTGTGCATGTTGGGGGGTTGTCCAGCTACGCTGGGCAGTCAGGAGGATCAGACTGGTCTAATAACGCTGTCAGTAGAGTAAGGGTAGAGGAGTCTGAGACCAAAAATTCCTAGGAACGTAAATAATCCCTGCAGTGTTTGGAACATTCTTGTGTCTGGAGGATGTAGGAACTTGTGGGAAGCCAGACACTGATTTGCCTAAACTACCTCTGTGGTAATATTTGCTGAGGAAACTGAGCAAATGTATCAAAGAATTAGTGCCATTAACTGGTGAATGTGTGTAATGTCCTTAAGGAATCAAATAAATTTACATCAGGATTAGTTGAATTAACGTGAAGATTAGAGCCACTTTTCTTGATGTCTGGCCATGTCTCCGTGTCTGCCTAACGCTGAACCAGTTCCCTGAGCACGAGCAACACAAGGCTTCATTTGGCCCCTCAGCTTTGCTGGAATGTCAGTATAAATTTGACCATAGACACCATCTGTCATTCGCACTCTCTCTCTCTCTTCATTATTCTCTTTCTCCCAAAATACTCCTGAACTTTATTGAAATACATGGCATGACAAAGTTAACGAGGCAAATATATACAAAAGATGAATCCCTTGTAAATTACAATGAATTTTCTCCTTTTGCATCTCTTCTTCTCGCGCTTTCCCTCTCTCTCTCTCTCTCTCTCTCTCTCTCTCTCTCTAGCTCTCACTCTCTCTCACTCTCTCTCTCTCACACACTCTCAGATAATGAACTAGGCCTTGTTTGACTTCTGTATGGCGCCACACAGTCTTTACACAGCGTTAATTACAGTAAGCCATTCCTGTTAATAGTCTCACTATCTACCTCTGCCTGTTTTCTTATTAACTACAGTATCAGGCAGACTCAATTAACTCAGCAGGACCACAGCCTTTTCTCTCCTTATTATTCCCCTGCTTACTGAAGATAACCTGTTCTATCTTTCCACCCATATCTTAGCTACCCCCCCCCCCCGAACCCCCCCCCCCCCCACCCAAATGTCATACCTAAACATCTTCTGATTCGGTGAAAATAAATTTTACTGAGGAAAAAAATGGCTTTTTGTGTTTTTTGATTGGGCCCTGTCTGAGTAGATAATTTGGCAGCTGCAGTTGAAATAGTATGACATTTGCGTTCTGTAAATAGGAAGTGTTTTCAGTAATAATGCCTTAGTTTTGGGTAGACCCCCGCCCCCCGTCTACACTCACACACACGTGAGTATTTGTGTTCCGTGAGTGTGTGTGTTTTCCCACTTCCTCGGGGTGTCCTCCCAGCGAGGGAAGGTTGAGGTCTGTGATTTGTAAGCTGTGTGTTTTGGGATGACCATTGTCCTCTGTGTGGCTCTTTGGATCCACAGGCCTCCAGTGTATTTTGTTATCTCTGTAGGAGCTGAGTGGAGGTCATTACCAGACCCCATTGAGGGCCCCGGGGCCAGAACAGAGGAAAGGGGCCCTGCTCTGCATCTGTCTACCTGCACTGGAGAGCTGCCTCACATAGGGAGAAAATAATAGACAAGGCTGTAAAGCCAAGGGGAAAAATGCACAATGAGAGAATGAGAGAATGAGAGAGAGAGAGAGAGAGAGAGAGAGAGAGAGAGAGAGAGAGAGAGTTTCTCTGAAGAGAGACGATTAAACATTTTGCAGAGCAGTTTCCCTCTCCCTCCTGTGCGGAACAATTTCAGCTTGACATTCAAAGGAAATCGTGTTTCTCACGGCACTGAGTGATCTCAAGAAAGACCCAGTGTCTTCATTTCTTACACTCTCCCATGCCCTCCCTGTTTCCGCTTATTATTTCCTCTCCCGTACCCTTTCTCTCTCCCTCCATTTCGCTTGCTTACCTGTTTATTTCCCGCCCTTCCCCATCTCCCTCCCCACCTCCGTCTCTTCATCCTCTTTCCTCCCCCATTCTCCATGATTCCCGGTGAAAGCTGTATATCAGCTGGAGAAAGCCAATCCCCGGTGCTCTTGTCTTTGTCTCCCCCTCTCTTTGATCTCTCTCTCCCCCTCTCTCTGATCCCTCGCTCGCTCTGATCCCCCTCTCCAGGGCCTCATCTCACATTAGCTACCAGACACAGATGTGATAAGGGAAACAAACACGTCTGAATATTCAACAAATCAGCGGCATGGAAATGATTGTGTTTCTGTTGTTATTTACAGGAGGCAGTCGTCTCGCTGGGGACAAATCAGAGCCCTCCGGAGCCAGGCGGATGTTTCTCTCTCCTCACACCTCGGAAGCTGCACACACGCAGGAGAGGCTCTGTCAGCTTCACAGCATGGCTGTGTGTGTGTGTGTGTGTGTGTGTAGTAACAGGCAAAGGAATCGCACATTTCAGATCGAGGAATTTCGATCTTTGGTTCGTTCAGTGACCAAAATACCACAGACTGTCCTGGAGGCCCATTAATACTCCTGCACACCACATTTAACCTGCAGAATTTACATTACATTTAGCAGACGCTCTTATCCAGAGTGACTTAATGCAAGTACAGGGACATTCCCCCCTGAGGTAAATAGGGTGAAGTGCCTTGCCCAAGAACACAACATCACACAGCCACAGCCAGGAATCGAACTCACAACCTTCCGATCACGAGCCCAACGCCTTAACCACTGAGCCACCCGACTCCCTTAACAGTCAGACAGTGTGAACATACACATGTGATATCCTGCATGTTGGGAGGGTGTGAGGGTGGCCCTCTGGTGAGGGAAGCGAGGGTGGGTGAGACGGGAACGAACGAGTGTTACTTCATGTTTCCGTACCACATTTATGTGTCTTGATAGGTCGAGAGATAGAAACACTGACTTGAAATCTCTTTCTCACTGCAACATGAGAACTCACCAATAGACGTGCGTGAAGATCACGCTGCTGAGCTGACTGATAACTGCTCACATCCTGCATGTCCTTCATGCTGTAATCGTAACCCACAGACATAAGGAAGACATCACTAGGAAGTGACACACAGACACGCACATCCACACGCACCCACCAGCAAACACATATGTTGGTTTTACTATCCTAGTGAGCACAAACACACTGTCTCACACATACTCTCTCAAGCGCACACACACACGCAGGCAGGCAGAGGAAAGGGGGTACGACACACACACGCATGCAGGCCCGAACACGCACACACACACACACACCCACACACACACACACACACACACACACACACACACACACACACACACACACACACACACACACACACCCTGTTCACACTTCCTGCCTTCTATGTTGGACTAGGTTGTTAGTTTCATCAGTCCGACACAACTGGGAGTGAAAAACAAAGACAGAGATACTGGCAATACAGGAAAGAGAGAGAGAGCGACAGTGAGAGGAGAGAGATAGTCTTTAGCTGGCTTGGTGATGGCTAAAGGCTTGCTCAGGGCCCCGTGTTGCATTTAGGAGATGAAATGAACAGACTGAATCATTTTAAGCCCATGAGTAATAATAATAAATGCTCTTTGTTCTTTGTGTATTCTGTCCTCTCCTCATCTTCTCGCCCTTCCATCTCCTTTCTTCCCCAGCTGGGCTTCACAGATAACCCTGGACTCGCAAATAAACTCCATTTATCTTTGCCTTCAACTGACTCTGCTGAATGTTGCTGAGGGCCGAAGGAAAGCATGAAAAAGCCCATAATGAAATGTTTCTGTCATCACAGTGAATGACAGGGTAGGAGTCGCAGCAGAATAAAGAGGTAAATGAGTTTTCCTCCCGTCCTCTGTGCGTTTGAGAAAGAGAGATCCCAGGAGGGGGAATGTGTGATCAGACAATTTATAGACTGTTTAGTGCTCTCACAGGACTGGAGGGGGTTTTAAATGCACCTTTTTTATAGAGTGTGCGTGTGTGTGTGTGTGTGTTTAAGTCAGGTACAGGTATAGATAGATAGAAACGTTAGTGTGATGCATAGAGATACATACATAGATAGATGGATATATAGATAGATAGATAGATTTTTAGCACTCCATTTTAAACCACTCCATTTCCAACACCTCCATTTTTAAACCCTCTATTTTAAACCTCTCCATTTCCAACCCCTCCATTTTTAAACCCCTCCATTTGAAACCCCTGCATTTCATCATATTTATGGTGTTCTCCCCTCCAGTGGTGTGAGGGTCCCTGGTCAGAGAGGCGGTGCAGTGAGCCTCTGATGGCCAGGACTGCTCCTGTAGCAGCACTTGTCAGGCCGATCAATAGGTAATGTGATGCAGCAGGGTGGGTATGCTTGTGGTGTAGCAGGCTAGCGGAGAGCTGTGTGATGTATGGATCAACATGGCAGCTCTCCCAAAGGAAATGATGGAGGGATGAAGGGACGGAGGGAAGGAGGAAGAAGAGAGGGAGGAGGATCAATCCAGTTGGATGTTGGCTAAGGGAAATGGCCGCCAGGACCGTCTCATGACTGCCTTTTAAATCTGTTATGAAAGCTTCTGTCCCTGTCCCTCCTTTCCTGGTGTGTTCGTGACAGCTCCTGTCTGCTGTACAGCTGCCTCTCTATTCTCTGAGGGGAAGGAGGACATAGTCATCCACCGCTCCTCTCCTCCTCTCCTCTCCCCTTCTCGCCTCTCCTCTCCTTTCCTTCTTTCCTTTCCTTCTCTCCTCTTCTTCTTTCCTTCTCTCCTTCTTTCCTACTCTCCTCTCCTTTCCTCCTCTTTCTCTCCACACACTCAGGCAATGAACTGGTTGCACAGCGACTATAGCTGTTGAGCATGCATGTTGGATTGTAATTGTAACATTATTCTGGTAGCCTGAGCGTGTCGTATTCTCTGTTGGCATAGCGATCAACCACTTTCACAGCAATCAGACGACATTACACACAATTACAATCTCCCAGCCACTGTGGTTCTGGAGCGCCTTGGACGAAACACAGCAAATTTGTTCATTCTTCGGTCCTAAAACTTCCTTCCTCTTGCTCCACACCGATTATACCTCTGTCAAGACACAGGGAGCTAGTGAAAATGGGTTTGTAGACATCCCTGTGTTTACATGGAGTACACCTACCCTAAAAGGCCTTTCCTCCACACCTCCATGATCACGGCTGATTTCAGAGCGGCTCGTTGCTAATGGTGCTGGCTGAACTCGGGCACCTGGCCTTGTGAAACCCAAGTGGGAGAGCGATCCCAGCCAGATGCTAATGGACCACACGGAGGGTCGGATCACCCAGGGAGATGCTGCTGCTGTTAGCCTGCCACAGAGGGGCTTTTCCTGGGCATCTGCTGCTGCTTTTAGTCTAATGATTAAGGAGTCACTTAAAGGCTTCACCATTTACAGCCCTTGATGCAAGCCCCTGCGTCTGATGCCATCCCATCTCGTCACCTTGACACCCGAGCGCGCTAAGCCATCTTTTTTTGTGTGTATATATATATATATACTGTATATATATTTTTTAACCTCAGAACAAATGCTGCAGTTAATCTGAAGGCAGTTATCACTTTCACCTGCTGATGACTTGTAATGGTGGCGCGAGCTAATGCTGCTACTACTCGCAGCCGTCTAAGTAATTCAGCGTTTTGCGTGTGCCGCTTGATAGTCTAATCCTTTCCCTTTTGGTGACTATCATGTTTGTGCGTCAGTGTTTACCTTAGCAGCTAATTTAACCAAACCCGTCTGCTTCACGCTTTGTGCAGCCCAACAAGGTGAACATTGCTTGGATTGTCGTGCGTAATCTATCGAGAATGACAATTAACTGATGAACACAAAACATCCTTTCGAATTCTGTTGAAATGTATCCTAATAGGCCACATTAATACTGTCTCTCAACAGTATTGCTATAAGTAGAAAGGCCTACTTTTCATAAACACGGTTTTATTGGCCCAACACGTACAACATAACATAACTTCATAACACCTGGTGTGGAGTTCTAACAGCTGCTTCTCTCTCCTCTACTCACCACTTTTCACCTCTCCTCACCTCTCCTCACCGCATCTCTCCTCTCCTCACCTCTCCTCACCTCTTTTCTCCTCACCTCTTCTCTCCTCACCTCTCCTCACCTCTTCTCACCTCTTTTCTCCTCACCTCTTTTTTCCTCACCTCTTCTCTCCTCTCCTCACCTCTCCTCTTCTCCTCTCCTCTCCTCACCTCTTTTTTCCTCACCTCTTCTCTCCTCTCCTCACCTCTCCTCTTCTCCTCTCCTCTTCTCACCTCTTTTTTTCCTAACCTCTCCTCACCTCTTTTTTCCTCACCTCTTCTCTCCTCTCCTCACCTCTCTTCTTCTCCTCTCCTCTTCTCACCTCTTTTTTTCCTAACCTCTCCTCACCTCTCCTCACCTCTTTTTTCCTCACCTCTTCTCTCCTCACCTCTCCTCTTCTCCTCTCCTCACCTCTTTTTTTCCTAACCTCTCCTCACCTCACCTCTCCTCACCTCTCCTCTTCTCCTCTTCTCACCTCTTTTTTTCCTAACCTCTCCTCACCTCTCCTCTCCTCACCTCACCTCTTCTCCTCTCCTAACCTCTTCTCACCTTTGTTCCTCACCTCTTCTCTCCTCTCACCTCTTCTCTCCTCTCCTCACCTCTCCTCTTCTCACCTCTCCTCATCTCCTGTCCCCCTCTCTTTAAATTCTCTAGAAGATTCCTTTTGGTCAGCTCTATGATGCTCACGTTGCTAAGGTGGTTAGGGAGGGAGATTCTACTGCGGTGTGGTTTCTTTCACCATCAACAGACAGACATTCGTTCAGACACGTGCACTTAATTATCCACTTACATTCTCATATCGCTTCTCAACATGCATAAATAGGCCACATGTTCATGCAGATATGCAATGCAATTGATGCATGCCACTATCGCACAATGAATTCCACCCAAAAAAACAACAACATTTACACACATACGCACAGATATTTAGACATTAGTATGTTTTGTGTCTGTCTTAAGGATGTTTTCATCATGTGCGTATCACTCCCCCAACACACGCACACAACGAGTCACATTCGATCAGAAAAGGATGAGAACCTGGGTTCTCCCTGGGTGTTCAGCCCTCTTTCTTCATCTTCCCTTCATCACCGTCTGAGTCAGCTGGTTTCCTGTCCAGAGAGAAGCAGGGTGCCGAAGGATTCTGTGTCAAACAGAACTCAAATGTATGTCAGAATATGAGGGGAGGGTGGAAGAGAGAGGGAAACAGATTTTACAGAAGAAGAGAGTGAGGGGAAAACAGATAGAGAACAAGAATGAGAGATACTGATGCATAAGAAATAAAGAGAGATTTACAGTAGAGAGGAGAGGAGAGAGAGGAGAGCGGAAAAGAGGAGATAGAGAGGAAAAGAGAGTGGAAGAGAGGACAGAGATAAGAGAGGAGAGGAAGAGAGGAGAGATGAAGAAAGGAAAGAGCAAGAGAGAGAGGGGGGAAAGAGGAAGAGAGAGAGGAAGAGAGCGTTTCCACAGATTAAACATAAGGAACAGAACACCAATGAGGCAGAAATGATGAACAGAGAGAAAAGAACAGATGAAGTTATCCAACCATCTCAGATTGGATTGAGTCTCACCTTCCTTTTTATAGACAAAGAAACAGAAGCAGGAATAGAATGATGCTATTATTTCTCTTCAACAGATTTTTCTGACTTCCCCTAACGGTTAAGGTATATATCTGTGACCAGATTCATGAAACACAGATGCTTGAAACATTACTTTCCGAGCTTCATTTTTCAATAAGAAATTAATAAATAAATCAACAATAAATTATTCAGTTGGCTGTGTGACAGTGCATCAGCGTGAACGTTCATCTGCTGACTCCTTGACGTGCAACGTTACGTCTTTATTTGGCCATCTGGGCTGGTCACACTGTATATTCCTCAGACACACTCACGCATGCACATGCACGCACTCACGCATGCACACGCACGCATGCACATGCCTACCCCCCCCCCCCCACACACACACACACACTCACATGCACACACATTCAAACCAAACACAAGAAGCACTCTTTCAGACACAAGAATCCCCCCTCGTCCCTCCTCACACACACACGTACAATCAAACAGGACAGCCTTGCGTCTTATTGATCACATGTAAAGTGTACGACATGTCTAATTCTGTGTTCTGGAGACCAATACTCAACTCTTTTCGCTTTGCTACCCAAAGAGATATATGTGTTCGCATAGTAGGGCTTCTCTGAGTTGAGTCATTGTGTCAGAGCGAGTTTGGATCAAAGCAAATGTTCTCCGTTTCGACAATTTGGATGCTGTGAGCCTCAATCCGTCTACATATCAGTCACATTTGCTTGAAACACAGATATCTACAATATATTTTTGTAGACGCGCGGATGAGAGATTTTTTTCAGTCACCGCAGTTTTGTATCAAACGTGTTCTTATTAAACAGCCTGATTCGATTGGGGCTTCCGGATTGCGTGTTTCCTTCAAGATCTTATCAATGTCGTTTATTTACACCTGCGACACCCAAACACAACAGACTGAGCATCAACAGATACACAACAGACTGTGCATCAACAGACACACAACATACTGAGCATCAACAGACACACAACAGACTGAGCATCAACAGACACACAACAGACTGTGCATCAACAGACACACAACATACTGAGCATCAACAGACACACAACATACTGAGCATCAACAGACACACAACAGACTGAGCATCAACAGATACACAACAGACTAAGCATCAACAGACACACAACAGACTGAGCATCAACAGACACACAACAGACTGAGCATCAACAGACACACAACAGACTGAGCATCAACAGACACACTCACAACAGACTGAGCATCAACAGACACACAACAGACTGTGCATCAACAGACACACAACATACTGAGCATCAACAGACACACAACAGACTGAGCATCAACAGACACACAACAGACTAAGCATCAACAGACACACAACAGACTGAGCATCAACAGACACACAACAGACTGAGCATCAACAGACACACAACAGACTGAGCATCAACAGACACACTCACAACAGACTGAGCATCAACAGACTCACAACAGACTGAGCATCAACAGACTCACAACAGACTGAGCATCAACAGACACACTCACAACAGACTGAGCATCAACAGACTCACAACAGACTGAGCATCAACAGACTCACAACATACTGAGCATCAACCGACACACAACAGACTGAGCATCAACAGACTCACAACAGACTGAGCATCGACACACAACAGACTGAGCATCAACAGACTCACAACAGACTGTGCATCAACAGACACACTCACAACAGACTGAGCATCAACAGACTCACAACAGACTGAGCATCAACAGACACACTCACAACAGACTGAGCATCAACAGACTCACAACAGACTGAGCATCAACAGACTCACAACAGACTGAGCATCGACACACAACAGACTGAGCATCAACAGGCATCCCCTTTGAGGCTGCAGATGTGTTGTGCTGTCTGTGGACTGGAGGCTCCCTTGGATCATCACTTATTTGCTTACCGACCAACGCAAAGTCGGCGAACATCAATCACACTGCCGGGCTGGTAACCTCCTTCCTACCCACGGGTTGGCGGACTGGAACGCACCCATAAGTAAATCCTCTTCCCAATCTGAGTTTCTCTTGAAGAACAGCGGCGAGGTGTCTCAGTGAGAAGGCCGACCAGATGCTGCCTGATTACGATGAAACAGCTGCAGACGACAAAGTCAGAGCGGTCCTTTCCCTCCCTCCCTCCCTCCCTCCCTCCCTCCCCTCCCTCCCTCCCTCCCTCCCTCGCCTCCCTCCCTCCCCTCCCCTCCCTCCCTCCCTCCCTCCCTCCCTCCCTCCCTCCCTCCCTCCCTCCCTCCCTCCCTCCTGTAGTCTGATTGGAATACCCACAGGGGAGGGAGGAGAGGACTCTTAATTAAAACTCATTTGGATGGGAAAAAGCTGGGGAGAGCTGCCATTTGATCAGCTGCTGTGCAGCGAGATTGCGTAATCAAGGTGCGATGTGTAAACTTGAAAGGCTATGGTGACCGACCGGCTAATGTAAATTGAAAAATGATCACAATTAAGACGACTCCCCCCTCCCCCCCCCCACCCCCCCCACCCCCCCAGCCTGGCCGGGGGCCAGACGCAAACAACATTAAGGATCAGCTAACGGTTTTCTGCCATCCCTCCAACCTCTTTCCCTCTCCTCCTCTCTCCATCCCTCCCGTCCCTCCCTTCTCTCGGATGCTTTCTCCCTCCCTCTCTCTCCCTCCCTCTCTCTCTCTCTGTGTCTTTGTCAGTCTCTCCTGGACTCTGGTTGGACCGACTCACAGACCTGCAGCACTGGCCTTGGAGACAGCCTCTTTTCAGGAGAACAAAAGCAAATCCAAATACAAAAGCAAATACTAAGTAAGTAATTTTCACCCCGTTTCTGGGTAAAGCAAATCTTTCAAACTAAGTTGAGAAAGGGAGAGAGAGAGAGAGAGAGAGAGAGAGAGAGAGAGAGAGAGAGAGAGAGAGAGAGAACAGAAATACGGACAGAGAACAAGAGAGAAAGAGAGAGAGAGAGAGAAAGACAGAGGCTGGAGAGACAGAGAGAGAGAGAGAGAGAGAGAGAGAGAGAGAGAGAGAGAGAGAGAGAGAGAGAGAGAGAGAGAGAGAGAGAGAGAGAGAGAGAGAGAGAGAGAGAGAGAGAGAGAGAGAGAGAGAGAGAGAGAGAGAGAGAGAGAGAGAGAGAGAGAGAGAGAGAGAGAGAGAGAGAGAGAGAGAGAGAGAGAGAGAGAGAGAGAGAGAGAGAGAGAGAGAGAGAGAGAGAGAGAGAGAGAGAGAGAGAGAGAGAGAGAGAGAGAGAGAGAGAGAGAGAGAGAGAGAGAGAGAGAGAGAGAGAGAGAGAGAGAGAGAGAGAGAGAGAGAGAGAGAGAGAGAGAGAGAGAGAGAGAGAGAGAGAGAGAGAGAGAGAGGTGGAAAGGAGAGAGAGAGGAGTGGAAGTCAGGAGACGTGAGGGAGAGGAAGAAAGGAGAAGAAGGGAAAGGAAAGGAGAGGTAAAGGACAAAAAGGTAGAGAGGAACAGAAGATAAGCGAATAAACACGCACAGCATCCACAGTCAACTTCGATTCCCCAGGACGTGCGCTGGCCGTGTGACCGTCGGATACCTGACGACGGAGAGCATGCCCTCATTGTTGTCCGGGTTGGTGTGGATCTCGAAGCTCTGGGTGGGGTCTCCGTTGATGATGGAGTAAACCGCCCGGCACGCCCCGTGGTGGGGTCATCTCTGTCGTCCACGGTCAGGTTGACCACCACCCCCGTGGTCCCCTCGTCCATGTTCGCTGGGAACTGGATCCAGAGAGAGAGAGAGGAGGGGGAGAGAGAGAGAGAGAGAGAGAGAGAGAGAGGAAGGAGAGAGAGAGAGAGAGAGAGAGGAGGGGGAGAGAGAGAGAGAGAGAGAGAGAGAGAGAGAGAAAGAGAGAGAGGAAGGAGAGAGAGAGAGAGAGAGAGAGAGAGAGGAGGGGGAGAGAGAGAGAGAGAGAGGAGGGGGAAGAGAGAGAGAGAGGAGGGGGAGAGAGAGAGAGAGAGAGAGAGAGAGAGAGAGAGAGAGAGGAGGGGGAGAGAGAGAGAGAGGAGGGGGAGAGAGAGAGAGAGAGAGAGAGAGAGAGAGAGAGAGAGAGGGAGAGAGAGAGAGGGAGAGAGAGAGAGCGAGGAAGAAGAGGGGAAGGAGGGGGGTGGGATAAGTTATAACAGGTCTTTAAAAGATGTTCTCCTCACAGCGCATCAGGAGTGGGTCTCATTGCCATTGTCATCCTCGTTATCACTACCTGTCTCAGACCTGTTCAACTCCTCTCTTCCCACCTCCTCTTCCTGCCTTTCCTCCTTCTTCATCGGTCTGGATAGACAGGAGAGAGACGGCACCAGCGTTGGAGCTCGCCCTCTCAGTCTCAGGCTTAGCAGTCGTCTGCCCTGACTCGTTCTGTCAAGAACACGCGCGCGCACACACGGTAATTATATTTCAATAAAAACACCCATTTTCCTCTCATTGCCAAGCTTCCTCTCAGAATCAGAATCAGAATTCTGTCTATTGTCGCATCTCGTCCTCTGTCAGATTTTGATCGGCCAGCTGGCCTTGCACTCGGCTACAGAGCGTTGTCAGCGGGCGGGCCGCGGAATTTCAAGCCTCAGTTCAATTCTTACTTCCTCTCGCTATCTCAATATCAACCTCACCCCTTCTCTCGTTGTCTTAACACATCCCCCGCCCCCCCCCCCCCCCCCCCCTCTCTCTCTGTCTCGGGCGGCCTGTTATTGTGTCCCAGTTTACAGTGTAATCTTTGTGGAACAGAATGTTGTATTTAAGGCTGGTATTATAGTCCAGATTAAAGCCTTTTCTGTGAGGATAATGTCTCTCCTCAGCAGCACATCGTGCTTGTCTCTTGGAGAAGGCCAGCTTGTTTTGTCTGTTGTGTCCAACCACACCGTGCTCAGAAGCTTTTGAATCATTTGCCGGAATGTTCGGAAGATGTAGAGAGAGAGATAGAGAGAGAGAGAAGAGAGAGAGAGAGAGAGAGAGAGAGAGAGAGAAGAGAAAGAGATAGCAGGAGAGGGAAAGAGGGACAGAGGGAGACAGACAGAGACCGTGGCTTCACGTCTTTCACTGAGGAATGCCTCTTCAGTTCAACGTTTTCAACAAACTTCAAACGGCAGCCATCTTGGCTTCTCCGCAAGTGTTGTTATGGCTACATGTTTCTGTATCTGTTCTGTATAGTCCTTCTTTATTCATTTCTGTCTCTTCATACGGTTGCGCGCTACATGTTGTCTTTCCTTCAGCCTAATTGCTATTGTATTCAGGCGCTCATCTGGGATTGGCTCTCAACTCCATTTCTCATCACCAGCGGTGCGGCTTCCGACCAATCAACCGCTCCTCCATCTTCATTCAAGTCTCTCGGTTGCGTTTTGTGGTCGACGGTGTTTGTGTTTCTCTTTTGTTGGCTCTTCTGCTTGGAGACGTTCCTGAGATGGTCCTTGTTCATGGCATCCTCCTATTTAGTGTCAGGGCAACAAGCTTGTTGCTAGGCACCACACCACACCACCCATCCCAACCCCCCCCCCCCCCACCGAGCTCCCTGCGGTGGAACATAGCTCGCCTCCTCCTCACGCACCGCTTAAACGAGGCCATATTGTGCACGCGTCCTCCAGATCACTGATGGAGCTGCCACAGAAATTCCTAATCGCGACTACCCTTCGCTCAGCAGGTGTCTGCAAAGTACAGTTTCACTCCGCACACCTGGGCACCCTCACCCACCGCACGTTGTTAGTCTGAGCTGGAGGGAGACAAAGGGATACTCATGTAGGGAAGCTGTGGTCAGGTGGGGGTAACCAGAAGGAATTCAGCACCGGGCATTCGACTGGTTTTGATTTTGTATACTGTGTGTTAGAATCATTTATTTGTAATCCCATATTTGCTGTTACAACTTTCTTATAATTAATACAATTGTTGGCTTGCGTATGTGCTTTTTGGAGATTGTCTTGCAGAGAGAACGTGCTTTGAAGTGGAGATAACCATTTGGTTGATCGTCTGCAAACTGGGGGTTGTGTCCTGACAACCAAACTCCATCAAGCCATAAGGCTTCGACAAGCACATTCTTAGATTACATTTGTGTTGATGGACGACCTTTGGCAGTGTTTGCCACACATGACCCGATGCTGACTTGAGATCTTTTTGTAATAAAACGAGGTACCAGAGAGATGTTAGGCAGATCAGATTTGGGATTGCCATAAGCACATCTCTGCTGGTCTCCTCATGAGTAGAGTTAGACCTTTGTCTCTTTTTTTGATGCTGATTTAGATTGGTTTGAATCTAACATGTGCTTGTCATGTTTTCCAGTGGTGTGATTGAATGCTCACATCTACACATACACACGCGTGTTGCAAACGCAGACACACGTACCCAGTCTCAACCTTCCATGCACCTCTGGCTGGCGGTGGCAGGAATAACATGATCACCGAGCTTTTGACAGGATCTTGATCCCCCCAAGGAACTCCAGCATGTAGACACACACACACACACGCTCACACACACGCACCTACACACACACATGCACACACGCAGGCACACACACGCGCATACATGCACACACACACACCCAGTCCAGTTTCAGTTAAACCTGTAAAGCAAAAACCTGGTGATATGGAATAGTGTGTGTGTGTGTGTGTGTGTGTGTGTGACCACTAAGCCCCTGACAGGACCTCAATCCCCAAAGAAGCACCAGCAACGACAAGAAATAACCAGCACACAGAATGACCTGTTAGTGTGTGTGTGTTTTAGTATCTGCTGAGTTGATCCATGAGACAAACAGCTTAGACCAGTGGTGTCGAACTGGTGCCATCGAGGGACAAAAAGGTGCAGGTTTTCACTCCAATCAAGCACTTGTTAGTGAAATCAGCTGGCGTAGTGCTGCGTTGACATGAAAACCTGCCTCTTGCTTTCTCTCTCTGTGTCTCTCTCTGTCTCTCTCTCTGTCTCGCTGTCCACGTATCTCTCTGTCTCTCTGTCTCTCTCTCTGTCTCTCTCTGTCTCTCTCTCTCTCTGTCCACGTATCTCTCTGTCTCTCTCTGTCTCTCTGTCTCTCTCTCTGTCTCGCTGTCCACGTATCTCTCTGTCTCTCTGTCTCTCTCTCTGTCTCTCTCTGTCTCTCTCTCTCTCTGTCCACGTATCTCTCTTTCTCTCTGTCTCTCTGTCTCTCTCTCTGTCTCGCTGTCCACGTATCTCTCTGTCTCTCTGTCTCTCTGTCTCTCTCTCTGTCTCGCTGTCCACGTATCTCTCTGTCTCTCTGTCTCTCTCTCTGTCTCTCTCTGTCTCTCTCTCTCTCTGTCCACGTATCTCTCTGTCTCTCTGTCTCTCTCTCTGTCTCTCTCTGTCTCTCTCTCTCTCTGTCCACGTATCTCTCTTTCTCTCGCTCTCTCACTCTCCGACAGACAGACAGGTATAGCTGGCAACACACAAATGCTGCGCACGTCGCCACGACTCCTGTAACAAGAACGCAAACACTCACACACCCACACGCGTGTACTCACACACACACACATACCCATGCACACAAACCCCTGCTGTACAGCCCGGGGAGCTAATGAGCTTACCTGCAGTGTTATTAAATCCAAAGCAGGTTCGGTATCTGCTGTGTCTATAGATAGATGGCAAATAAATCATATGGCTGGGAAAAGCAGCTTTGCTTTGGAAACTTGATGACTGGTGAATGGCAGCAGTCTGTACTGTATTCATTGTACTGGCTTTGGAGATGGGGACACGATTAAGGGCTCAGAAACTTTGGGTTTACAAGATGGCGGTGAGACTCTGCAAGCCTACACTTTCGGAGGAGTCCAGCTCCCATCTGTACGGGGGAAGACTCCTGTGGAACGGATCGTCGCTACATTTAGCCGACGCTCTAATCCAGAGCGACTTCCAGCAAGTACAGGGACATTCCCTCCGAAGCAAGTAGGGTGAAGTGCCTTGCCCAAGGACGCAACGTCATCTTGACACTGCCGGGATTTCAAACTGACAACCTTCTGATCGCTAGTCCAACACCCTCACCACTCAGCCACCTGACTCCCACTAATAAGTGTCACCAATGGGTGCAGCAGAGTTCAGGATATGATCTGTTTTGGGGGGTGTCACGTGCAAAGTCGTGTCTTGTAGGTCCACGCACAGACAAACAGGCTTATGTGAATGGACAGCAGCAAAGTGAGGCTCGGCTATCTGTATCACCGAGCACACGGCACCCGGCTGAAGATACAAGGAGTTTTCCTCTTCAGCTCACCGTCTGTCAGACGGAACGCAAATTCAAAGGACACCTCGAGAGCCCCTTCACGGAGCTCCTTGAAAGCTGAGCGGAGAGACTGCTCATCAGGACCTTCTCATGGAGATGGTGAAGACGAGGACCCTTCGGGGGGGGGGCCCTGTCCCCGCGAAGACGAGGGCCCTCCGGGGAGCCCTGTCCCTGCGAAGAGGAGGACCCTTCGGGGGGGCCCTGTCCCTGCGAAGAGGGACGCTAACCCTCTTCTGTGACATGCATCCTCATTTAGCAAGCCTTTGTGTTTCCGTTCCCTTCATTAGGCAGGCTCTCTGACACACTCCAGCCACTTCCAGACACCGGAACATTCTTCTCCAGTATCATATCAGCCCGTGTGGCAGCCACCTGGGTTCCGCGTATTGGAAATTTGCCGCAGCAGTGCGATCGTGACTGCTGAGGGAGACCACAGCTTAGGGAAGGCATTTTTGGTCAGCGGATGTCAAGGTTAGCGCGGACCGGAGTACGTAGACGTTGAGATTGTGGTCCGTCTTAAAGTAGATGGACTGGCCAGGGGAGAGAAGACCAGCAGAGCAACACCGAGGCTCCAGATATCTCCTCTGAGCTGGCAGAGCAATCATGCAGGCAGGCCATAATCGCTGACACGCGCACAAACAGACCCACACACACGCACAAACGGAGCCACACACAAGCACAAGGAGAGCCGCACACCCGCACAAGCAGAGCCACACACACACACACGAATAGACCCTACACAAACAGACACAACAGTTCCACATCTCCCATGACTGTAAATATCATTATCTTCTGTACAACGAATGACAGCAGACATAACTGCCATGGGGTAGGAAAAGAAATACATAAGGAAGAGACATGAAGAAAGAGAAAATTAAAGAGAGAGAGAGAGATAAGGGGAGGGAGGAGGCGAGAGAGGCCACCGCCTGTCAGTTTGCGTGAGTGACAGCGATGATAGGGACCATCCGAGTCTAAAATGAGGTGGAAGTTATCACCCACAGCCTCTGGACAGAGGAGGGAGAGACAGACAGGAAAGGGGCGGGGGGGGGGGGCGGAGGGTGGTGGGTGGGGACGGAGGGTGGTGGTGGGTGAGGGGGATGGAAAAGGAGGGCCAAGACGGGGCTGAGGGAGGCCGGAGGACGGGGCGCTGGAGACGGGGGCTCGTTAAGGTCGCGCGCGGGCGACCCTTGACCCCGCCACAGGTCCATTATGCAGGCTGTGCAGACTGGCCCCGGGCACGTACATCAGAGGAGGGAGGAAGGGGTGGGAGGATAGTGGGCTGGGCTGTCTGGATGTTGGAGATCATGGGAATGATCTCGCGGGCTGGCAGGCATCCATGCTCCTCCTCTCAAACAGCTCCGCTACCTCCAGATTTCGAATCATCTTTCCTTGTTTCCCTTGCTCATAAAAGAAGGATTAGAAGTCGTTATTAAAGATAATCATTGTGGAGACGAATCCTCTGCCGATGCTGAGGAGAATATAATAAATCCCGAGTATAAAAGAACAACTTAGCCTTAAATTTAAAAAAGTTTGACTAGATACTAAGCCCTCCGAGGGAGATGTAGTCTTCGATTGAACCGTTCCTTGACTGCAAATTTGCATATAATAACCACGGTGGAAAACCCAACGCCCTGACTCCCATTATTGTTTTATTATTAGATCTTTCTGGATCTAACAGACGACCTTATAGCTGTGACCATGTCCCTCACCCCTGCCTGGTTCCACAAACGATCTACGGAGAGGCTGTAAGTAGTCCACCCCTGTCCCCAGCATGACATGGGAGGCCTTTACCAGTGAGGGATCACAGAAGCCTGCGGACTGTGCGTGCGCGTGTGCGTGTGCGAGAAAGCGCTCTATCAAGAGCGAGATAGAGAGAGTGTGAAAGCGAGCCACTTTCCCTTACAAATTGAATTCATAACTGGACACACACACACACACACGTGCCAGGAGCCTGTTTAAAAGGTCAGTTATGATTCATGGGCATTTGAGAGGGTGGAGGATGATTGTTGTCGAGTAGAAGGGGGAGAAGGAGAGGTGTGGTGGGGGGGGGGTGGGTGGGGATGAAGGGGATGAAGGAGGAGGGGTCAGAGAAAAAAGGAGATGGAGGTGTCAAAAGCAGATGGCCCCTAATGGGAATTTAGGGTCTTTAAACGGCTGTTTTAAAAAAGACCCATTTCTCCACGGTGTTAAATGAATCCCCACATGAGGAATGGCAGCATTCGGCAGGGACACGGACGAGCTGGCCCCTGCTTGGCCCCGCTGGCTCCCTGAGCCGGAACATTCTGTCGGCCACATCCACTCCCTACAAGCTCCCCCCTGACGCTGCAATGCATCATGGGATGCTGGCAAGGGGAGGGCAGTGGGTGATGTGTCTCAGCTCCTGACAACAGCTACGGGCGTTTCCATTAAAAACCGCACAACTCAAGTCGACGGCCCTGGCTCTCTCCTTCAGGCTCTCCTGCCCCCCCAACCCCCCCCCCCCCCCCCCCACCTCCCTTTGAAGAATGTGGGTGGGGTGGGGGGGGGGGGGAAACCGCCAGGGCTGCACTTCTTGACAAATTCATCATGCATTTGCCGCACGCGGCCACCCAGGTTAAGTTGGTAATGTGCCGTTCCCCCGCGTGTGTGAAAGACCGAGGGAGATAGCGTGGTTCACATGAGCTAGTGCGTGCGTGCGTGTCTGTGTGTGTGTGTCGCACGTTTTCCTAAAGCCTTGAGGCTGATAATAAAAGAAAGGCCAAGATCACAGCAGCTTCGAACCTTAGCTCACACTCACTCTTACACGCACACGCATCCTTATCTCCTCTCTGCACCCACGTCACCTGACAACAGCGATGTGTGGTTTATTTCACACACACACGCACAACAACACACACACACACACAAGAACGATCTGCTTAGCTTTTTCTTAGACAGCCACTGAATTATAACGCAATCATTTAAAATGGCCAAGCAAAGGTCATCGTGGATAAGCCGGTGAATGCATGTGTGCGTTTGCGTGCACGTCTGTGACTGTGTGCGTGCGCTGGTGTGCGTCTGTTGTGATCCTCCGCATCACTTCTGAGTGAATTACGGGTCACGTGTGCGATTCCAGTGATGGACGCCGTGGGAATCCGCTTCCCTGCAAGGCCTGGCTGTGCGACGGTCTCGGCTGCAACTGTCAGGGACAACACCGCCCCCCCCCTCCCCCCCACCACCACCACACACACACACAAACACACACACACACACAAACACACACACACACAAACACCCACACACAAACACACACACACACAAACACACACAAACACACACACACACACAAACACACACACACACAAACACACACACACAAACACACACAAACACACACACACACACAAACACACAAACACACACACACAAACACACGCACACACACAAACACACACACACACAAACACACACACACACAAACACACACACACAAACACACACAAACACACACACACACACGCACGCACACACACACACACACACACACACAAACACACACAAAACCACACACATGCCTATAGGCAGAGGAGAGAGGGGTGAGGGGCGCAGCAAGGGAGAGAGGGAGGGAGAAGAAGACAGGCTCTCACCAGAGAGTGCGTGAACTCAGGGGCGTGGTCATTCTTGTCTGTGATGGTGATGGTGGCAGTAGCGGTTCCTGTCAGGCCGACCTCACTTCCTGCCATGTCCTTGGCTACGATCTCCAGCTCGTATTGCGTCGTTGGAAGGGTCTGGAGAAACCACAGAGGAAGAAAGTCAGCGTCCCATCTTCACAGAAGAAGACACACACACACAAGTACACATCTGTTTCGGTAGGAATACACAAACGTAATCGGGATTAAACAAAGGGGTGCGTACACAGACATCGGAGGAAGGCAATTCACCAAATAACAATGTAACAAATTCATTACTGACAGATGAACGCTAACTGGGGTTTTGCTGATTGCTTTCCCAGTCAGTGTGTGGGCTGCCATGTTGAACAATATAACGACAGAGCCAGGATGCGTTTGTTCCAGCTCAACACAAAACGCCGAAAAATAGAGCTACTCAAATACCAAGTACCTTTTGTAATCTCAACCATACATATTCTGAGTGCTGTAAAGTGCAAGTCTTCGACAAACACTCGTTTTTCCCCCTGGTAAAAGGTTAAACTCACTCCTGTATCAGGGGAATACTGTAGAATAGGTATGGACACACAAACATATGGATAATAACTCATTGTAATGCGTCATCGTACAGAATTAGCTCTGCTCAAGGTGTCAAATGACCTTCTGCTTGTGGGGGGACTCTGGGAACGGTGCCACCTTAAATTTCTTGGACCTCAGCGCTGGGATCTGACAGTCCAATCTGACGTCCTCCGGAACATTCTCAAAGGAAAGGTAGACGTTGTGGGCCAGGGGTCACCAACCTTTTTGAAACTGAGAGCTACTTCCTGGATACTGAGTCATAAGAAGGGCTACCAGTTTAGCTCAATTTGCCTTTCGTTAAAGAGTTATGATTAATAAGACTGATCACGCAATGATTTCTCACAATAATAATTATTCAATTATCAATATATATTTTTTTTTTCATTTTTAGTCTACATAAATGCAAGTGCGATTAAAAAAACAATAGCAACAGAATAAAAGGTAGTTTTAGATGCAGCTCACTAGTGAGTTGTGCTATTTTTAGAACAGGCCTGTAGGTGACTCGTGGTCCTTGAGGGCTACCTGTTGCTGTGTGTTGTTGACCCCTGTTCTGGGCATTTCCCGCCAAAACGTACTCCTTCAAACTTGCCCTCTTCTTTAGCACCTGTGGCGCCATCATCGTACGTTCCATCCTGAGTCTCATCTCAGGATCATTATCGTTTACGAGCCGCCTCTGGGCTTTAGCTCTCGGGAATGTCATATTTCTTAACAAAGTTATGCGGACGGTAGACATTTGTACCTTCCCCTGAAGCAAGCTCCATGCAATCCCTCTTAGTTTGCCTCAAGGATCTTGATCACTGGATTAACAAAACAAACAAAAAACGAAGATTTTTTTTTTTTTTTACTAAATGAAAGAAAGACATTCTTCTGTTTGGCACATCTTATTTTATAAATCTTTTTGTGGAAATTTTTGAGGCTACGTTCCAAATGCTTTCTTCCCTAAAATGTGAACGACAAACAAATGATTGGCCACGACTATGGACTGGCCTTTCTCTAGTCTACACCAGGGGTGTCCTGGTCCTCGAGGGCCGCTGTTCTGAGATGTTTCCCTGCTCCAGCACAGCTGATTTCTACCGAACAGGTTGTTATCAAGCTATACGGAAGCCTCATAATGAAAGTTCATTAGAATCAGGTGTGCTAGAGCAAGGAAACATCTAAAACCTTCAGGACAGCGGCCCCTGGAGGACCAGGATTGGACACCTCTGATCTACACCCTTCCTCCAGCCTCTATTCATTTCAAGCCTGCCTCAAGACATTTATACCCCTCTGGCTTTCCAGCCTCTGTAATGTATCGCCATGGTTTCCCTGTCAGGTCGCGTGCTGCTGGTACGTCATGTGTATTGGATTTGTGCGTGTAATTTGTCTCCAGTGTCATGTTGCGCGTGCTTATTTGTACATAACGTCCTGTTTTGTTTTGACTTTAACAGCACTTTGGTTGAAACATGTGCAATACAGACACATAGGATTGGTTGATGCTGATACTGCAACCTGCAGCACTAAAACAGACCTACTGAGCTCAGGTTCATCACCTTCATCGATTTTTTAAAACTCATGGGGGATGAGCCGGGAGAGAGGAGGGTGACGGACAGGAAGTAAAGGAGGAAGTGAGACTGGATTCAAGTTTTCTTCGCAAGATCTCAGAAGTTCAAGGTTGGTTGGCTTCACCCTACTTGCCTCATGCCCATGCACTTGCTGTAAGTCGCTTTGGATAAAAGCATCTGCTAAAATGAATAAATATAAGGTCCACCAGCACTCATAATACCTTTCCAGCCATCTCACCAATTAGAATTCAGACCCGTCCTCACACCCTCAAACAAAAATACCTTCCTGTACACGCACGCAGACCCGTACGTTCGCGTGTGCGCTCACAAAACATGCCTTCAGCTATCTTGTGAGTGTTTTGTCCGTCTCTTCATAAACGGAGTGACAGTTCAGTTGAGTTCTGGGTTTAATACGTATTTAAGAATCTGCAGATTGGGAGAGAAATGACCAGACCTCTGGCAACAAAATGAAGACAGTACAAAGCTTAGGTCTCGATCATGGCTCTCTCCCGGACGAAGAGGAGACAACATTCTTTTATAGGGCACAAGAATGTAAACAAAGATAGTGACAGTCAGGCGGTAATGACGTTACAACAGTATTAAGAGAAGGCGTGTTCAGTAATGATTAATATACGTACACAGGAAATCGAATTTCTTCCACACCTGAAACACTCTCTGCAGCTCACTGCCTCAGATCTTAGAGCTCAGACTTGGGAAAACCTATTGTTGCACCACGCTGCTGAGAGTCAACAACCAAGAGGGGAGCTGGAACGATAGCTGCACCCCTACGCAACTGTGACGCATTCCCATTAGCACGTTGCCAGTGTGCGAGAGCTCAGCAGACTGTTGCTAATTACAGTATCAATTCAGCTCCAATGGGAGTACACAGGCATTAAATAAAACAGCCTGCCCTCTCAACGACAGGATCCTCCCTACAGCTGAGTGTCTTATTGGGATAGCGAATCTCCCTGTTTAATTCGTTCGTTCGTTCTCTGTCTACCCTCGCGAGCTCTGTCACTCCAGTCTTTCTGAAGGATCCAGCCACTGTAGTGTCTCTCTAATGTTACTGGTTTTTACTGTACCCAATCACTCCTTACTTACTTACACACACACACACACACACGTGCATGCACACACACACCCCACCTACACTGCCTCGTTCATTCATGGAATAACGATCTCGTTGGCGCTGTTATTCTCTTGGCGCTCGTCTTCCCGCGTCCTTTCCTCCCAGCATGCGCCCGGACAAGATGCAGCTTTTCTGGGGACGAGCGCAGGCGACAGAGGCAGAGAGACGGTGGTGCGAGCGCCCACGAGGTGGTCCTAGCCGGGGTGCGATGAGGAGGCTGTGCCTTCTCTGGAGTTCCGCCTGGGCTGAGGCCTGATGGAGCTTCACACCCTGGGGTCTGGAGAAACACCCTGCCCATCTGCTGAGCGGGCCACACCGGGGTAGACTCAGGGATGCCTAGTCCCTATGGTGTCTAAACACACACACACACACATTTAAACACACGCTCACTCACACATGCACATACATCGACACACACTCCCTCGCATACGCAATCACTCACTCCTACGCACACACCCACACACACACACACATATTTAAACACACTCACTCACACATGCACATACACCCACATACACACACACACCCACCCACGTACACCGCCACACACCAAGTAGACCGCGATGTCTTAATGACTCCAGTCCCCAGAGTGAGCCGCCCATCTCTCCCAGCGTGGCATCTTCACACAGGAGTCCTGACAGCGTCTGTCACTCGTGTTCCGGAGGGAGAAGGTCCGTGGAGGCAGGTCAGACAGACCCCTCAGATCCAGGGGGGCCTCCGCTCTTACAAGGTAAAGAGCACAGGCTGCACTGATGCGTAAATCATCCCTTTAAAGAACACGTAAGGAGACTCCTGAACGATTCTAATGAGTGAATGGAGACTATCAAAGGAGAGATACGGCATAAAGAGATACCAGATCTGACAATGACATTTCACAGAACCGATTCATCAGGGAGGAACAGACAGGGAAAGAGAGAGGAGAGGGGGAAAGGGGCGGGGAGGGGAGAGCGGTAACGATCCTGGAACCACAGGCTGGGGATACCAAGTCCTCCCCCCCCCCTCAAAAGGTGTAATGTTCTAATTAAAGTGGCTGAAGGCGCGGCTTTAGAAAGCAGGAGCTCGCCTCCACAAAGACACCAAGTATTCTTCTGTCCTCTTGACATGCTGGCATCACAATGACACACAATGCAGGCTCGGAGGAGCGCTGCTGGAGAAAGGAGGCATTACAGCCCGGCTAACAAAGCACCATTATTCCTCTCACCTATGTACCGGCTTCCCTCGCGCACTCCTCTCTCCTTTTATGTTGGCTTCTCCTGCTTCCTGTTCCTCTCCTCCTGCAGTGGCCTGTACCACTTGTTAAAATTCCAGCTTTTCACGGTGGAATACTTTCACAACCAGACGTGAGCCTGACACGGAGTGGAAGTAGGATCACGGCGTCAGATGACTCATCTCTCCCTCCCCTCCCTCCCTCCCTCCCTCCCTCCCTCCCTCCCTCCCTCCCTCCCTCCCTCCCTCCCTCCCTCCCTCTCCCTTTTCTCTCCCCTATCCTCCCTCCCTCTCTCCTTCTCCCTTTTCCCTCCCTTCCTCCCTCCTCCCTTTTCCCTCCTTCCCTTTTCCCCTCCCTCCCCTCTCTCCCTCCCTCCCACACCATTTTCCCTCCCTCCCCTCCCTGGACTTTCTCCCTCCCTGTGTGTGAATCATAGTATGTGTGTTTCTTTTGTCTCTTCCACTCTGATGTAGAGCCAGCTGTTTCTGACTCGTTCTGGGCAGCAGCTCGTCTCTCGTCTCTCTCTTTCTCTCATCTCAGCCCACTCATATGCTCATCTATGATTCCCCCCCCCATCTCCCCCCTCTCCCCTCCTCCCTCCCCCCTCTGGCCCTTACCGACCACAGGAACGTAGGAATAAAGAAGAGGGCCAAGTCGATTTCAGTCACACATACATGCAGAATATATACGTATGTTTGTTCATACAGGCACACTGTATTCATATTTACTCTATAGATATGAGGGTGATTTTCCCTTTACGCAGTCACATTTTCCCCAAAATAACCTATTCCAATTCCACCCTCCCATTCACCAGGTCGTAACCCTGGCAACAACCCGTGGTCCGTTTTCTCCACTTCCTTTCAATCCCATAGACGAGATAAGGCCTTCTCTGTGCCCTTGTGCCAACACCCAGCAGGGCTGTTAGACGTGGGCATCCGTTCATGGCACGCTGCCTTTATTGTGTGTGCGAGTATGTTTTGGCATTGGTACGGTTCAGTGCCAGGCTTGGCCCCTCTCAGCAGGGTGCCATCTGTCAGCATATCGCAGCATGGACTCCAGCCTGCCCCCGTACTGAGCTGCCTCTCCTGGACCAACAGAGTGTTTGTTTCCTGTCAGGGACGCTTGATTTAATGTTCTGTGCATCACACTCGGGTGGGGTTAACTGGCACTTTAGGGATTAAACTAAAGCGTCCAACTCCAGCACCTGGCAACGCCACAGCCGCCCTGTACCGAGGGTCCGAAAGGCACGAGCCGGATGATTTCCTGAGCGCATTCTGAGGGGAGGATTTGGAGGTCATTTCCGCGCTTGCTTTTTTTCGACCGGCCTCGCTCCTCGTTTAGCAGATGCTTTTGTCCAGAGCGACTTCACAGCAAGAACAGGGACATTCCCCTCTGAGGCAAGTAGGGTGAAGTCATTTTTAGTAATCCCACATTTGCTGTTACAACTTTCATAGAATTGATACAATTGCTTGTGTGTATGTGCTTTTGAGTTTGTCTTGCAGAGAGGTTGAAGTGGAGATAACCATTTGGTTGATTAACTGCAAGAGGGGGGTTGTGTCCTAAAACCCAGAACCAAACTCAATCAAGCCATAAGGCTTCGACAAGCACATTCTTAGTGCCTTGCCCAAGGACACGATGTCATGTTTCCACAGCCAGGCTTCGAACTCGCAACCTCCTGACGACTAGCCCAGTTCCCTCACCGCTCAGCCATTTGACTCTCTCTTCATTACACGCTCCTCCATCCCTCTCTCTGTCACGTTTCCCCAGGCCTTACGCTCCAGACGAAGCTTGGCTGCCAGTCAAGAGTTCGGAGAAACGCTCAACCCACAATGCACCTCTTCACGCACCTGATTAATTGCCATGCCAAATCTTAATTACAGCACGACCGCAATCGCATGCCGTTTATCTAGGCCACTTGAACTGGCTGCTGACCCACTTCTCTCGAGCACTCCTCTGACCCTCCTTGCATCCGCTGCCGAGGAGATTGGGGGGGTTCAGCTTGTACTGTCTGGTGATCCTGGTGTTGGCTTGTGGTACAACTGGATTGTTCTTTGAAACGCTCTGTAGTTCTTAGCAGGAGAACAAGGAATGCTTCAAACAGAACTGAGTCACACAAGACAATGGAGATTAGATAACCGCAGGCTACAAAAAAGCAACAGTCGATAATCTCGACGTGTTTCTAAACCTTTTGTGCATTTTGTTCCTTTCCAGAAACATAAACTGACTAAAAGCTTCCCAGAAACCTTTTTTTGTGTGTCAGGCTTCCGGCTAAAAGAGAAACGATTGTATTTCTGCTCATACCGCATCGTTACGTCCAACAATTAGAACGCTGGGCTAATTTCTTTCCCGCTACCGTTTCCTCTCTCCTTCACCCTGCCTCTTTATCTCAGCTGAAATACAACGGCACTCCAAGGATTCGTGACAATGTAAGCAGCTCCTCGCGGTGATGACCCTCAGCACATCAGCCGTCCGTCGAGGACTTAATACGAGCAGGCGAAAGCCCCTTTAACTCATTCATTATTAACACCAGGTTTTCCACTGCTGAAAGCTGAGCGTCATTTGAAAAGCAAAAGAATCGATCGCACAAAGATAATAACCCCCAAAAAAACCACCATACTGTGGAGAAGAAAGCGTTTTTCCACGCGAAGAAAAAGGTAACGTTCCGTTGTCTCCTCGCTGTCGTCTGATTTACCACCAATAGGCGGACGTTAAAGCTTCCACGACAGCACGCTGTACTGTGAGCCACGCCAAGAGAGCGTTGGTCTCTGCTGAGGTAAATTCACTTTTCCATTTAGTCATTTATCAGACGCTCTTATCCAGAGCCACTTACAGCAAGTACAGGGACATCCCCCCCCCCCCCCGAGGCAAGTAGGGTGAAGTGCCTTGCCCAAAGACACAATGTCACGTTGCCTTAGCCGGGTATCAAACTCGCAACCTTCCGATCGCGAGGCCGACGCCTTGAACGCTGAGCCACATGACTCCCCAGCCAACAGAGAGCCAAATCCTTGACCTGTCCAGCAGACGAGCTGGTAGATCCAGAAGGATGAACCAGGAGCGATAAAAGACCTGAGTTCCTGAGGAGTTGATCCTGTCCATGCGTTACCACAGGGCTGACCCTGACAGTCGCTAGGCAGACGGGGGAGTAGCCGTATCAGAGAGGCTCTGCCTTGGAAAACAAGCTTGACTAATTTACACCTCCGAGAATCCCTAGTTAGTGGTAAACAGAGGACCCTATTGCCACATGCTGTGCGCCCCCCTGGTGTCAACCTGCCCCGCCACAGCTCGTCTGCTTCCGTTACCCTGCCTAGCTGGCACAGAGAGGACTTTATTCCACAAGCCAGCATCTGGAAGCTTCTACAGGATGGTTCCCCCCCCGGGGGCGAGCATGTCTGCAGCGTACCGCAGGAGCTGCAAACCGTCTCTAAGTAGGAGGCGTTCCCCCCCCCCCCCAAAGTAGAACCTTGTGGAACCTTCTACTACCTTTGTAAGCGTGTGTATGCGCGTGCATCTACGCTGTGTGTGTGCCGTGTGCGTGTGCCGTAGGTCCGTGTGTAGCTTTGTGTGTGCTGGATGTAGGTTTGTGCGCACGCTTGCTGTCTGCATGTGTGTGTGTGTGTGTGTGATCCCCATGTCATCTTGACACTAGAGGCTCCTCATTTCTGGTATGTTTAGCCGGTCTCTGAATATGTTGGTTTCTCACTGAATGTCCTCTTCCTGCCTCAGTGTCATGTTCTCATTGCACAGCCATCGCTCTTTTGTCCTTTCCAAGCCTTTCACTGGAGGCTTTGGTAATGGAAAAATATATTGTAAAAAAATCAACACAAAATTGACGGGTTTGGATGACACTGCCTGCAATAGTAATAACACAGCTTTCACAAAGACAGTATTGTTACACTGTCCAAAGAGCTGCTTGGAAGAGGAAGAAAAACAAGAAAAGAAAAACATCAACCAATCAAAAGTCTTTATTTTTGACCCAACAAGAGGGGAAACCGTTTAAGGACTTAATTTCCATTTTAATCAACTGAATCAAGCTGGCTGAAACATGGCTATACGATTGCCAGCAATCAGCAGTTTAATACATGCACACACAATGCAAAACACACTACACGCACACACAGACACACCAAACCCGCAAACACGTTAAGGTATCACCAGTGGTTCAGTGGTAAGATTCTGGCATGGGTTCGATTCCTGATGAGAGTTGGATTCCCGGCCAATGCATTGCACATGAGTGCGCCTGCAAAATTTCCCCACTGTGGGACCAATAATGAATAATGTTTGTTTTTTTCTCTTCAGGCAGAGAAAAGTCCATCCAAGATAGAATTCTGCAATCCCTAAACCTCTATCTTAACCTTTGCCCCCAAAAAGACCAGGGGTCTCATTTATAAAGTTTGCGTACGCCTTGATTCACCGTGAAGAAGAATCACCTGCCAGGTTCATGAGCATGAGAATGATACTAGATTAGCATTCATGAGGTCCTTTGCGTTGACCATTTATGGTTAAAAATGGGCGTGTTCAGGGCGGGGTGCAATCATACTTTACGTACACACACTTGTGGTTAAGCTGTGATTTCTAAAGCGAACATTGCCTACAGGTGTGCGTACGCACGGTTTTATAAATCTGAATTTTTGGGTGCGTACGCCAATTTATGCTTTTGGGCGTACACACACTTTTAGTAAGAATTCTACACACTCCTTCATAAATGAGACCCCAGAACCGTGACCCTGATCCTATCCAAGCCTTAAACAAGAACCTTAGATTCTAACCCTAAAATGATCCCAAACCCTTAACCAAAATCCTTAATGTTGTTCTAACCCTATGAGTCTAACCCTAACCCCGCTAAAACATCCTTACGAATAACCCCTTGAACTCACGCGGACCAAGAAAACGAGGACAAACACACACACCTACACACCCAGTCACACACTTCATCAAACAAAAACGCTTTGATGGGGCGAATCCACGCTGTAGGGTTTGAGCACATTCATCCAGGTCTCATCAGATCCATTAGCAGCCAGATGACTAGCTGCAGCGCTGCCTCCATCCACAGCGCTCTCATCCTGGGGGGGGGGGGGGGGGGAGGGGACGGCGGGGGGGGAGGGGACGGCGGGGGGGGGGTAATTGGGGTCAAGGTTGAGTGTTGGGCTGAGAGGCGGAGCAAGGAGAGTGGCGACAGATAATCTAATCAGGTGCATCATCAGACCCTGGCCTAATCGCTGTCAATTACCCAGTCATTACACATATATTGGTGACTGAAATAGACCCCATTACACCGTGGCCCCATAAAGAGGGGGAGAGAGGGGGAGAGAGGGGGAGAGAGGCAGGAAGCTCGTGTACATATGCTTACCTATCCATGTGTGATCCCTCAGCATGTGTCTGACTGTGTGTGTGTGTGTGTGAGTGTGTGTGTGAGTGCGTAAAGCGGTCCGGTTAGGAGCGACCGGCGTGCCACCATCGGGGCCATTAAGGGGGCCATCTGGGAGGGTGAAGGCAGCGGCCGCCCCCACTGAGGATCCCAGGTGTTCCTGGTTAACTCCTAATTAGATTAGAGAGCACATCAAACAGACCTGGGGGGGGGGGGGGGGGGTGGGTGGGGGTGTTGAGGCTGGGCGGAGGGGCCAATCACCCCGGGGGCCGCGAGCCATAAAAAGGCCTCTCCTCCGCCATCAATTAGGCCGAATCAATCAGCGGACGGGAGCGGTTTGATTGGTTCCCCTGAAGCTAGAGGGGCCTGTTAGGGTTGGTCATGGGACAGCAGTACGTGTTGCGTGGAAGGTGGCGGGGATGGTGAAGCTGAGTCTATCCAGGACGGATTACAGTCTCCTTCTGACAGGACCGACAGGGGACAGCCATCCCTCGCCCAACACACACACACTCGTATGCACACGCGCGCACACAAACAAACACAAGCACACACCAGTCAGGTGTCCTGCCCTGGTTACATCTCTTCCCTCCGGTCTGAGCCTGGGAAAACAAACAATGGGGATCTTGGCAAAGCTCCTTGTGAGGCTCCACCTGCAGCGCAGGGCGGAGGCCCCGACATCAAGGACCGAACACATCAAACACACCTCAGGGCTGCTGCGGCTGATGTGGCATGGCTAAGCACAGATTTGTTCGTCTGGCCAAGGTTCTTCTGAGTCTCCTGCGATCCGTCTCTCTACAGCTCACCTGGCCAGCTCTCCCTCATCCTGCCACCTCTGTGTGTGTGTGTGTGTGTGTACATACGTGTGTACACGTGTGTCGTGTTTGATTTGGCTTGGATTCGGCTTGGGCTCCAGTGAACACGAGTGGTGTACATGCGCGCGCATGCATGCGATGGGCAGGGGGTGGAGGAGGTGTGGAGGAGATGTGGAGGGGGTGGAGGGAGGGAGGGAGGTGGAGGAGGTGTGGAGGGGTATGTGGGGGGGGGAGTGGAGGGGGGTGTTGGAGGTGTGGAGGGGGTGGATGGAAAGAGGTGGAGGAGGTGTGGAGGGGGTGGATGGAGGGAGGTGGAGGAGGTGTGGAGGGGTATGTGGGGGGGGAGTGGAGGGGGGTGTTGGAGGTGTGGAGGGGGTGGATGGAAAGAGGTGGAGGAGGTGTGGAGGGGGTGGATGGAGGGAGGTGGAGGAGGTGTGGAGGGGGTGGATGGAAAGAGGTGGAGGAGGTGTGGAGGAGGTGGATGGAGGGAGGTGGAGGAGGTGTGGAGGGGGTGGATGGAAAGAGGTGGAGGAGGTGTGGAGGGGTATGTGGGGGGGAGTGGAGGGGGGTGTTGGAGGTGTGGAGGGGGTGGATGGAAAGAGGTGGAGGAGGTGTGGAGGGGGTGGATGGAGGGAGGTGGAGGAGGTGTGGAGGGGGTGGATGGAAAGAGGTGGAGGAGGTGTGGAGGAGGTGGATGGAGGGAGGTGGAGGAGGTGTGGAGGGGGTGGATGGAAAGAGGTGGAGGAGGTGTGGAGGGGTATGTGGGGGGGAGTGGAGGGGGGTGTTAGAGGTGTGGAGGGGGTGGATGGAAAGAGGTGGAGGAGGTGTGGAGGGGGTGGATGGAGGGAGGTGGAGGAGGTGTGGAGGGGGTGGATGGAGGGAGGTGGAGGAGGTGTGGAGGGGTATGTGGGGGGGAGTGGAGGGGGGTGTTGGAGGTGTGGAGGGGGTGGATGGAGGGAGGTGGAGGAGGTGTGGAGGGGTGTGTGTGGTGGGGGGGAGTGGAGGGAGGGGGGTGGAGGGGGGGGTCATGGTCATCATTCTACAGCAGAGGTCTGCCCTGCAGCGCTGCATTAAGAATGGGGAGCATAACTTGTTCCCTGGCGCCATAACCATGATCATTACCAGCACCATAAATGTGTTGAACAGGCCATTAGGGCCCAGTTCATGACCATATACCACAGGCACATTCAATAATCAGAGATATGACCTTAATTCGAATGCCACACTAATGGTGGGTGTGGCGCCCCCTATGGACCGAAAGCGCGGCGAAACCGTTTCAGATGAGGACTGTAACAGTGTAAACTATGACGATCACTCAGTAAAACGGAGATAACAGTCTATGATGGCTGTTTTCAAAAGCCTTCGTTCAGGTGGAGACACAGCAGATTGAAGCCTGTGTTGAGCAGTGCGCTGCAGTGTGTCTCGTTCTGTAGCGACACACCGTAGACCGAGAACCTGTCGACAGCACAGGGCCGCTGATGCATTCAGGACGGTCAGAGAATGCTGTCGCAAGCGCGCAAATCACACCCGCACACGCGCACGAACAAAACAATCGCACACGCAAATCAAACCCCCACACGCACACTCTTCTGAAAGGAATTAGATTAGATTAGATTAGATTCAACTTTATTGTC